>OU015503.1:10494010-10539010 GCA_907164885.2 Dolomedes plantarius
GTACACACAGTACAAGTTTCGTCTAGGAAATCACGCACCAAAGATCCCTAGTGTGGGGGTGCGCCACCTTTCTGAAAAAGTTGCAATAAGTCTAAGTAAATGTTAGGGGTAACGCTTTTTGGGCTTTCTCTTGAATCGACGCCATTCCAGCCGAAAATGATGTCCTCCTTTCAAATATTCCCCTGAGTCCCTCTTGAAGGAGCACTCGCGTCATTTATTGCACAAACAAACTACTAAGACTGACCTATCCAACGATACAAAGTTACATTATTATATTAAACGGTTATTTGTATTGAATTTTTATAATCAGGGCAAAACTTTTAGTTCACCCTATATATATCTATATATATAAAACAGTTCCGTAACTGACTCACTGACTGACATACAACGCACAGACCAAACCGCTGGACCTAAAGGGCTGAAATTTTGCTTGGCGATTCTTCTTATGGTGTAGGGGTGCACTAAGAGAGATTTTTGAAAAATTCTTCTTAGATTTTTTTAAATTAAATTTTAAGCTGTTTTAGTAACTTTTTTTAAGTTTGCATATAAAATAATAATTTGAGGGTTATAAAATTTATATCACGAGAAAGAGCGTAAAAATTCCTTTAAAATGAAATCTTATTTGAATCTTTACCTCTATTTTCTGATTTTTGGTGAATTTTTAAAGATTAACTTTTAGAATTTAATTTATTAAATACTGATCACGTGATTTTTTTTCTGGTACTTTAAATAAATTTATCGTCACGTGCTAACAACTAAATAGACAAAAAATATTTTTTTTCTTGCTAATATGGCAGACGATTGGACATTATTTTGTCTATAAAAATATCCCTTACGATTCTTTTATAAATATATATTTTTTTTCTACATCAATTGTATATATTGATCGTCGTATTTATTATATATATATATATATATATATATATATATATATATATATATATATATATATATATATTTGGCATTAATTGTATACATTGGCCGTTGTATTTAATTTGAATGTACCCCGTAGCGAAGTGCGGGTTTTCAGCTAGTATTTACATATATATGTTGGCACTACTAAATTTTTCGAGAAATTTATGTAATTTTTTTTACTTAAGGAAATGATATAAGGAGATGTCTTCAGATTCATTACGTAATGAAAAAAAAATTCAACCGTGAAAAAAAAAACTATAAAAATTATTTAAAGCATAGTTATAATAAAGTCGGACTCATCAGAATTTTATTCTAACTTTCAATTTGATAACATCGAGCTGGGAATCATCAAAGCGATAAATATTTCAAATTTCTTCGCGTGTAAGTGAGACTATCAGCACCGAGCTACTTTTGATTCAATTAAGGGAGGGAGCAGACGATATTTGAATTTACACGTGTCCAGGGGGCAGAGGCGACGGTAAATTAATTCTGCTAGACGGTTGGAATAAATTAACTCCGGGCAGAAGAGAGACCTTTTCGATGCCTGCCAAATATGCATTTGGAATTTAGAAACTTTTTGGGAACACTTGCTATTAAGTCTTTTTTTCACCAATATTAGCAAAATTATCTATGTTCGTAATAGTTTTATTTTAAGGTGACTGCTTACGTTGAAAATGTCATTTTTTGACTATTTTGGTCCATTTTATTTTTGCAAGAATCATGTAACTCAATCTTTTCTCTTTGCAAAACCATTTTGATTTTCATTCTACACCAATTAGAAGAAGAGTTATAGCTATTTTAAAAAACATCGTCTGCTACAAAATTGAAGTGGCAAACAACTTTAAATGCGTTTTTCTCAGAAATTTGTTTTTTAGCACAAATCTCTACCGTTATCCTGATATCTCACATAATAATGCATATAATTTGATAAAATTTTCAGGAAATGTTTTAGATGCTATTGTTAATGAAATGACGTACAATAATTGATGTATAATAAATAGTTTTTTTTATTTGGGGTTGTTATTATAAGGAAAGGAATAACGAATCGGGGAAAATTTTCATATTGGAACATAAAATTGTCTGTATTATTTTTCCATTTCAAAATTTCTCTTAGATTGTAGGTCTTTTTGAAGATGACTGTCATATGTATCATGTGTGAGAAGGGAATTAAAATAGTAGCATTATAATTTTGTGCAGAGTGATAGGCGTTTTAGCTATGTTTCATTAAAAATTACTTCATTAAGAATACTTTTTACTTCATTAAAATTACTTTATTTAAGTATGGTATTTACAGGTAAGTTTATATTCATTTTTTAATTTTTAAGTGCTATTTTACCATAAAAGACCAAAAAATCCTAAAAAATTAAAAAAAAAAAATTGCCTCCGAACGTAGGCAGTCACCTTAAAAATATCGTTAATTTTCAACGAGCAACCCCTAGACATGGAAAAGGTCCCTATACATTTTTTTAATTTTGGGTTCGAGGGACGAGTTAGTAATAAGTTTTTGTACCATGTGGAAAAATTTTTTGACAACGTGTCACCGTCTTTTATCTAACTCAAATTGTGCTAAATGAGTTCACTGTATGTTGTTTTCCCAGCAACAAGACATTTAAGACAGGGTAGCAAACTGTGCGAGAATGTGTCGCGATTTTAATTTTGGCGAGAAATTTAGAACCATTTATAGTCATTAAATTTTCTAGAAACAGTACCTTCTGGCTAGCTGGTAAAGAGCGCTACGGCAATCTTCTGCTACACTAGAGCAAATTATAATCAGAATTTACTGGAAAAGCGTAGGAAACGACATGACGTCATCACCCAAACCTTATATAATACGTCAGGTGAGATTCAAAGCTACTTAGGGGATGTGGTTTGTAGTGATTTCAGAGATATTATCCACTGTTATTTTATGCTATTTCTATTGCTATGAAAGATCTGCTCACACAGTTCATTGCATATTTTAAAGACGGCTACGGATAAGAACATCGTTACATTGCCTGTATAGTCTAGTCGATTAGATGTCAGACGTGGGTTCTATTTCTATTCCTGGCTGTCATTTGAAAGAAATTTTATTTTAAAATTTTTCTTCTTAAATCTATTAAGATGTATGATGAAACAAGCTGTGTAAAATAAAATAACTAAATAATAAAATAAATCAATAAAGAACCCTAAAATAAAAAAACCAAATTTATATGTTTTAAACCAGCTTTAATTAGGTGCTTTATTTTAGACGTTGGGCTACCTTGAAATATACTGATAAGCAGCGACTTAACGAAAAATTAGGGTAAAAAATAAGTTAAGGGTACTGTGTACTCAGACCCTAGCGCAATAGTATGCAATAAGTATACAATTTAAATTAATATGCATAAAATATTTATTATTATTTTAAAATAACGAATTACACTTTCAGGAAGTATACAACAAGGAATGGTATACAAAATTATGCAGCTTAAATTAAGACCCATGGTGAAATATTTATTATTTTAAAATAAGGAAACACAATTGTAGAAAGTGTATAACTAGGACTACTATACAATAGTACGTAGTTTAAATTAAGCATTATAATATTTATAATTATATTAAAATAACGAATTAATTTCTAGGAAGTATATAAAAAAGATTATTAAACAAAAGAATATACCTTAAATTCATATGCATGGCAAAATATTTCATTATTTTAAAATGATAAATTGTGCTTGCAAAAAGTATATAATAAGGAATATTATACTATGGTATACAATTTAACCTAATAAATACGCGTGATAAGATATTTATAATTATTTTCAAATAACGATTAATACTTTCAGAAATTATATAACGAGGAACAGTATACAACGATTTATAATTTAACCTGATTACTACGCATAATAAGATTGTAATTAAGTTGCTCAATACTCATAAAACATTTATAATTATATTAAAATTAATAATGCTTGCAGAAAGAATATAACGAGGAAACGTATACAATGATATACAATTTGACCTAATTAAAACGCATGATAAAATATTTATAATTGTACAACGAATTATACTTGTAGAAATTACATAACGGGGACTAGTACACTATAGTACGTAATTTAAACTGATCAATACTCATGATAAAACATTTATCATTATATTAAATTAAAAATTATACTTGCAGAAGGTATATAATAAGGAATAGTATACAATGGTATACAATTTAAACTTATTAATATGCATGATAAAATATTTATAATTATTTTAAAACAACGAAATATACTTGTAGAAATTACATAACGGGGATTGTACACTATAGCACGAAATTTAAGCGGATCAATACTCATGATAAAACATTTATCATTATATTAAAATTTAAAGTTATACTTCAGAAAGTATATAATAAGGAATAGTATACAATAATATACATTTAACCTTATTAATTCCCATGATAAAATATTTATAATTATTTTAAAATAACGAATAATATTTGCAGAAAATACATAAGAAAGAATAGTATACAATTTAACGTAATTAATACGCATGATAAAATATTTATAATTATTTTAAAATAACGAATAATATTTGCAGAAAATACATAAGGAATAGTATACAATTTAACGTAATTAATACGCATGATAAAATATTTATAATTATTTCAAAATAACGAATAATATTTGCAGAAAATATATAAGAAGGAATAGTATACAATTTAACGTAATTAATACGCATGATAAAATATTTATAATTATTTCAAAATAACGAATAATATTTGCAGAAAATATATAAGAAGGAATAGTATACAATTTAACGTAATTAATACGCATGATAAAATATTTATAATTATTTTAAAATAACGAATAATATTTGCAGAAAATACATAAGAAGGAATAGTGTACAATTTAACGTAATTAATACCCATGATAAAATATTTATAATTATTTTTAAAAAACGAATAATGCTTGCAGAAAGTATATAATGAGGAACAGTATAAAACAATATAAAATTTAACCTAATTAATACGCATGATAAAATATTAAATATTATTTTTAAAGAACAAATTATACTTGTAAAAAGTACATAACGGGGACTAGGTGACCGATAGTACGCCATTTTGACTGAGCAGTGATGATGATAAAACATTTATAGCTATATTAAAATAACAAATAATACTTGCAGAAAGTATATAACAAGGAAAAGAATACAATATATACAATTTGACCTAATTAATACGCATGACAAAATAGCTATAATTGTTTTAAAACAACGAATTGTAGAAAGTACATAATGGGAATTAGTGCACGAAAGTTACACAATTTAAACTGATCAATACTGATTAAAAAAAAATATAATTATATTAAAATAACAAATTATACTTGTAGAATGTAATAGGAGAGAAGAATGTAAAAAATACCATGTGGGAAGGGCCAAACACTGTACTATACTTTAGTACTGACATATTTTAGGAAAGACGTCGCAAATTTAGAGCAATGGATCCAGAATAAAATTTAATTTTACAAGTATTTTTTAAACATTTTGTTATGGTTTTTCTGCCTATGCAACTTATTTACCCATTAAGGAGAAATGCTAAATTCATTACTACTGACATAATCCGATATTGTACGCAACTTTTTCTAAACACATTTTATTCGAACACTTTTATTCGATTTTGAATTTCCTTCCAATCTAAATTTAAAGACAACGTCTTACGACTGTTTAATTGAGTTTGATTTACATAACCCACATATACAACACCTAACCTCCACTCCGCCTATCCGGTTTTGGCACCTTTCTGCGTAGCGCCCGCGCGTCGACCGAGTTGAGATGTACCGGCGCCAAACTCGTAGTAACTGCCGCTCTGGAGTGCTGCCAAACGATGCCGTACAAATTTTCGCAGGGTGCCGGGGCGGCTGGCCAAGTGCTGTTTGTTATTTTGCACTGCGCGGCAAGCATACCTCTTCTAAAATAAGTGTAGGGGAGGGCTTTGACACCGACATCTTTGCCTGAATCGTAGTCGACAATGGCCTCCAAAATTTTGGGGGTCAAATGACGTAGAGTTGCAGCGGGGCTTTGAGTTATTGCGCTTCGAGAGAGAGCGAGAGAAAAAAAAAGAAAAGAGATACAAGCAGCAACACTTCCTAGATAGCGCAATCGCGTTTGAAAACGGCGAAAGTATGTGATGCATCATCTTATAGGTGTGTGTAATTTGCGAATCATTTATAAATTCTCGAATATTTTGAAGGGTAAACTTTAAAATACACTAGTTTTTTGCCCGACGTTGCCCGGGTATTTGGACATTTTAATTTATCTTGGTCATTTTGGACATTTTATTTTTCACCCTTCTCCCCCCCCCCCCCGTTATGCCGAAGGAGCTGAACTTGCCCATACACAGCATCAGGAGTGTTACCATTATGCGATCCCGAAAACTATGGATTCGACACTAATCTCGTATTTTTTTAAATCTCACACCTTCCCACCCCTTCACCTAGGGGTGAACTAAACTTGGGCTTAAATGTCATCCGGACTGTCACAAATCAGTTCAGCGACCCAGAAAATTATGGACTCAACAGTACTCTCAGTCATTTTGGACATTTTATCCCCCCCCTCCCCTCGATGCCGATTGGGGCTGAACTTGCACTTAAACAGCATCGGGAGTGTCACTATTCATCTCAGAGACCCATAAAACTATGTATTTGTCACTAATATCAGCCGTTTCCGATTATTTTTATACATGTCATCCCCTTCCCACCCCCAGAGGTGTTATGGGTGTCTTCCCCTCACAGTATTTTTTTTCCAGATTGTAATTCATATGTGTGCAAGTTTGGTCGAAATTGCTTCAGTTGTTCCAGAATTATGCTGGAACATACGTACATACATACATTTTTTAATAGTATATAGATAGATTAGAGTTATTTTCTGGAGCGAAAATATTTTTATGACGTTCATCCGAAAGTTATGGAAAGGCTTAAATTTCCTATTAGTTTTACGTGGGGACAATTATTTGGAGACTATAGTTTACAATATATCGAAGAAATAAAAAGCTATGGTGCGACAAATATTAAACGGCTTCTTATACAAGGTACGGACATTATTTTCCAGGACTGATCTAATAACTCCAGAAAATATTACATGAAATACATGACATAACTTGTCTTGTAGAAGCAGCTGGAAAAGAGTTCATTATTGGGACGCAGTAAACAGGCGAATTATTTTCATTAGTTTTATTGTCGTTCATATGGAGTTCTCCGTAGGGAGAGAGCTAGACCGAGTGATATATGAAATGTACAAACATTATCAGAAAAAGGCCCGGCGTTCAGCCGTGTTCACATTTTTTTATCGGGAAAATACTGAAGAGGTGATGCAAAGGTTATTCCCTATGACGTTATGTTACGTCATGTAATAGGGCTTGTCCAATGATTCTTATCGGCTCAGTCTCCCTAGACAGGGGTTGTCTAAAGTCTGTAAGGATCTTTCTCTCTACAGGGGAACGAAGGGATTAAGTACTGCAATCTTCATGAGCATTAGATCATCTTTAGAAATCGAATAAATTATGTTTTACAGGAACATGTAGAAGTCAGATTATTAATATAAAAATTATTTTTATATCACATACATGCCCATTTAATATGTTTCGAAATAACTCCCACCTGCCGTAATGCACTTCTGTTCTCGGCTGTATTAGTTTCGGAAACAACTTTTAAAGTCCTCTTTCGGAATGCTCTTTAATGTGGACATTACCGTTTTCTTGATGGCTTCGACATCCTCAAATCTTGATCCCTTCAGCAAATTGGGCCAGCATGAGGTCGTGGAGATGCGGCATCTACCGAACTCTTCGAATTTAGCACCGGCAGACTGTTTCTTGTTTCCAAAACTGAACGATTTGCTGAAAGGAGGAAGATTTGAGGATGTCGAAGCCATCAAGAAAACGGTGACGTCCACATTAAAGAGCATTCTGAAAGAGGACTTTAAAAGTTGTTTCCGAAACTTATACAGCCGAGAACAGAAGTGCATTACGGCAGGTGGGAGATACTTCGAAACATATTAAATGGGTATGAATTTCATGTTAATATTTTCTGGAGTTATTAGATCAGTCCTGGAAATTAATGGCCGCACCTTGTAGAGCCATTGATTTTTCTCCCCTTTGTCAAACCATGAACAGAATTGCGGCAGAGAAAAACGAATGATAAATTGCCTAAGCAAATTTGTTGACCTAATGCGTTGCAATTTAACTATACTTAGATCAACTGGAAACAATTAATTTCTATAGTATGAAATTTATAATTAAATATGAAATTTATAACTAATATTTATAACTATAATGCTGCTTTGCTGTCTATCATGGTGTAGTGGTTACCATTCTGAGAGGCCACGCAGTGGGTTTGGGTTCAAATCCCGTATAAGGCTTGGTTGTTTCCTTGTCATTCCTCTCATAGGGAGCAATGCTGGCTCACCTATATAGTACTCCCTTAATAAAGTAGCCAGTACAGATAGCGGTGAATAACAAAAGGTGAATACCCTATTACGTCATATATTGCCATTAGAGTATGTTTAGTATATAAAATTTCTTCACTTTCTAGAAATTGAATCCTTTAATCCTTAATGAGACACTATAGAGTCATAGGGGACAATAACGACTTATAAATTACCCCAGGAAATCTGACATTCTCCGAGCAGATGTTTTGATTTTATTAACTTCTGAACAGTTATAAACGATTAGAAATATCTAATAAGAAAATATTTCTCTCTTCTGTATAGAAATTAATCAGTTCGTAATTAAAAAAAATCAGTATATTTATGTGATGAAGAAATTTCCAAAAAGGAAAAATATCTGCCATTTATGATTTAGACGAGCTAATAGAATATCCGCTTGGATGTTAAGAGGCCTTGGATCATTTCCGGTCTAGACAATCTGTCGGTACATTAATTTACTAGAAAGTACAGGAAGTTAATAACTTTCCTACATAAAAACTGAAGATTTTGTCATTCGAATAACGTCCTAGAAAAATTTCTCAAAAACTATATTTCATCAGATAAGATATTTTTTTAACCCCTTAGACCATATCTTATTTCTCGCCATCAATAAAATATCAATAAAAGAAATTCCAATCACATTCCAGATATAAATTATGAAACATTAATTATGAAACTTTGATATTTTATCCATTCCTTATTACAAATCGCAAAACTTTCTTTTTAAAGTCTCATATAGAGCATTTTAATTGACGCCATTTTTTTTACTGACTTCTTTTTTATGCCTTTGCACGTACTTTGACATTTCTACGTTTTTATTTACTAATCCATTTCTTTTTAGTGTCTCGGTATTTGGTTGCGATTCTTTCATTTTTCTTGATTATTTGTCTCAAAACTGATGATTTTTCTTAATTGCAAGTCGGAAAAGTTTTCCCCGAGTATTAACGATTTCTCACAATAATAGATACGGGTTTTTTTTTCCCGGTCATTTCGTCGCTTCCTGCAATTAACTAAGTTTCTCATATAATGATGTACTTTGTTTTTGTACTTTTTCCTAATTATTTTCTGCTATATTTAAAGATGAGTCATATTTAAAAATATTTCTATACCCCGAGTAAACCGTTGGATGACCCAACTATTCAACTTTTTTTTAAACATTTTTCTAAAAGAAAAAAAAAATAAAGCATAGTTTAATATAATTTTATTAAATATTTAAATCTACTCGTGTTGATAGTTCTAGAATCTGAATTGGCACGTTGGACCCCGGATGAATAGTGTTCAGTTCGAATCCCGGCGCACGTCATTAAATACCTTCGTGTCTCGGACCGGTTATGGGCACGTTTAATACATTGACCGAAAAGTCCGTCCACGATGTCAGTAGATGGAGAAAGAAGCGAACCCTCCTCATTATGCAAGAATTTTGAAATGGAGAAAATAGTAGCCATAACTAACACACACACAGACACACAAAACAAAAAAAAATATTTTTTCACTTTCTGTTAGACAAAGCGACAACTCGAATTTCGTTTTAGCTTTTGAAAGTTATAACGGAACGAAAAACTGAATTTCCCAGTTTTTTCGGCGATCTCACATTACATTTAGTTACCGGAAAAAATATAGAATATCAACCATTAGTAAAAGCCGAAACGCATATACCGATGTTCTCCGGCTATTTAACTCTTAAAACACGGCCATAAAAAAACGTACATTTCCAAAACAGGACCAGAACGTAGCCTTTCCAAAATTACAAATTCTAATGATCTTCGAGTGGCACAATACAAACCGCATATACATCTGCGACCAAACCGCTATCTGCCGAACAAGCACCTTTCAAGAAAGATACTTTATTCGCCACATTTTTCCCTAAAAACGCAACGTTTGGGGACTATATCAATGCATCTTCCCTTTATGACAGCAGATAGCAGAAGTATTCCTCAAAAAGTCTCCTCGTTCTTTTCAATTCGGGGGAAATATACCTCCTCCCGAGCACTAAACGAAAATAGGTTATTTTTCTGTTTTATCAGGCAACTTCAAAGGCAAAATGGGCTAGTAAACGGAATTCGAAGCACTTAAAAAAACCCAACCTTGTTGTTTAGACAGCCATAAAACTGTATCTTTCGTAACGTGGAGGCTTTTTTATGGCTTCTTTACCTTCCATATTTTATTGTAATACACTTTTGAGACCCTCAAAACGGGAAAACTATCAAAATAACGGAAAACGTTTTTTAAGCTATCATATATATATATATATATATATATACAGTGGAATCTCGATCGATCGTTTTCGGATCCATCGTTTTTCCGTATGTGTCGTTCATTTTATCCAGTCCCAAGGATCATATTGCTTTCTTATGTTTCCGCATCTATCGTTTTCCCGCATTTATCGTTCATTTCAATCGGTCCCTTGAAAAACGATAGATCGAGATTCCACTGTATATATATATATATATATATATATATATATATATATATATATATATATGTGTGTGTGTGTGTGTGTGTGTGTGTGTTTACGTGTGTTATTCCTCGAAATAAGTCAAATATATATAGAAAATATATATTGATGTCATATATATATATATATATATATATATATATATATATATATATATATATATATATATATATATATATATACATGACAAATATTTGTGTATGTATATAGTATACCCAATACATATATAATGCATATATACAAATATGCACACTCATAATATTATATATCTCTCTCTATATATATATACATATGTTTATTTATTTATTATTGCCTTCATACTTGTGTATTTATGTATAGAATATACCGGGTGTCCCAAAAATGATCGACGATTTGAAAAATCAATTAAAGATAAACGGATGGTGATAAAAATGTACGGTTTGCTGCATTCTGCTTAGGTAACCAGGGAATTTATTCTCACTAATTTTCAAAATTAGTTACAAAGTTCATCAACAGATGGCGCTGGTGACTTGGAAAAACTATAAATCAATGTTTTCAAAGCAAGAAGCATAAGCAAAGTGGCATGGATTGGCCTCCCTATTCGCCAGATTTGACGCCATTCGATTTTTTCTTTGGGGGTACTTCAAAGACCAGGTGTAACGTCACAATCCACAAACTGTAGATGAACTGGAACAATAGATCTCTGCTGTTTGTCAGAACATTCAAACTGAAATGATTCCACGGGCGTCTGCGAATTTTGACCTCAGACTGCGCCACGTTGTTGGTGCAAACGGTGGTTATTTTGAAAACATTGTTTTATAGATTTTCCCAGTCAGCAGCGCCATCTGTTGACGAACTTTGCAACTAATTTGAAAATTGGTGAGAATAAATTCCCTGGTTACCTAAGCAGAATGCAGCAAACCGTACATTTCTATCAGCTTCCGTTTTTCTTTAATTGATTTTTAAAATCGTCTGTCATTTTTGGGACACCCGGTATGTACATTGGACTTTATTCCTCAACATTACTTAAAAAATGTAATCAACCCAGCGAAATGGCCATTTTCCATCAACATCTTAATCACCACGACACGTGCGTCCTATCTCTTCGAAAACTAATCCCTAATGTGCCTTCGTCTGCAATTGCGTAGAGTTGAGCGTCGCATGATCGCCATTCATACTCACATGTTTTCAGATGGACCCGGAACTTTCTAGGAGCACGCGGTTGTTGACGTCACATCCTCTGTGATTCGCTCAAGGTCTCTCTTAAAGCGAGAGATTGAGAGCGTACTCCGGTGTTAATAAATAGTGAATTTCTCATAGTGAATTACCGTTTAACGCTAATTTGCCTATTTTTAACCCAATTAAATCTAGTTAATTATAGTTTACTAGCATTACACACACACACAGATATATATATATATATATATATATATATATATATATATCTACACACAGAGAGATAAAGAAAGATACATTTATACACATAATATATACATTCATATGTGTTTAAAAACTGTGTATCTGTGTATTTGAAAAGCCATTTTAACTAAACGAAGGATTTCTAAAATTTTATATCAGGCGAAATCATGAGATTCCCCAATTACTTACGTCTTTTAGGGTTAAAGTCCCATAATACTTTCCACTCTGGATCGTTATTGTTAAGGGAATTTGGGGGACTATAATTACTGAGCATTATAAAATCAGTTGAGCCAAGGCTGACAAAAATGGAAAGTGAATAGGAAAGGGAAAAAAATTATCACAGTAATAAAGTAGAGATGGAACATGATTAAATTAAAATTATTAATCACGTCATGCCATTATTAATCAGTCCCAATTTTACTCGTATATTTAGGCGAAGTAGAAAATTCATTATAATTTTTATTCAGTTGATAAAATACCTATAACCTTCTTAAAAACCCCGATTTTTTATTAAAATGAATCTCGATATGTTTATGATGTCAAAAAATACGTTCTAGATAAATAGTTGCAGTTATAGACGTGTAGGAAGACAAACATATCAGTTCGAACAAACATATTTGACAATAAATGAATTAATAAGGACAACCGACTGAAAACGACAGCAAAGTAATTATGTTTAGGGGTAAAATTAGCGATTATTAACTGTAAAAACTAACACACAGTAGAATAGCTTGGTTTTGTTTGCATTTAAATGCCGTAAGAAACAAATGTAAAATAACTGGTTTCAGACACATAACTGTCATGGTGTCGTACCTTTTAATAACTGTTTTGACATTTATAAGTTGTTAATAATTGTTTTGGCATTTATATCAATACATAAATGTGGAAAAATTGTACAATATTAATGAACGACTGGAAAAGAATACTTATGTTTAATTATTAAGTTGACGATGAATATAATATTATGTTACTGTGACATTAATACTAAAATACTGAAAATACTGAAATACTGAAAAATAGCTAATTTTGGTTTGTAGAACAAATTGGGATGGCTTGAAGTAGCCTAGTGGTAGCGCGTTGGCTTTCGGGGCTGAGGATGCTCGGATCGAATCCCGACAAGTGCCATTCAATACTTCCGTGTATAGGCCGAATATGGGCACGTTAAATCTATAGAACGGACAGTCCTTCTATGAGGTCAAAAAGGGTGGGAGAGGGTACAATACCCCTCCTAGATGTCACCCCTAGGGTTGCTTAGGGTAAATTCGGGTGGCACCTGGCTAAATCCCGAAAGTCATGTTAAAAATATTCAAATATAATAATAAGAATACTTTACCGCTAAAGCTTTTGAGAAATCGTCCATACTGAGTAAAAATACAGAGGAGTTTTTTGTCGATAATTGGCACGATTTACAATGCATACACCTCTGCCACTAATAGTGTTTATTATGTCGTTTTAATTCCATCAAATCTCATCTTCTAGTATCCATTTCATCTTTAAAAAAAAGTGTGTATGAATTCTTAATCTCTAAAGTATTTGAGAAATCATCAACGCTGAGTTAGAATTCGGAAATTTATTTGTTACTCAGTTTCAAAGTTTACAATACATACATACTACCCTTAACTATAACCGGATTTATTATCTCATCATGATTTTATCTCAATTTAATACCATCAAATAAAGATCCCCACCTATCCATAACAACTCAGAATGATTGAATATAAATACTTGATAAAACGACGTTAAATTTTTGTCATTGAATCAAGCAAAACCTATCACGTAATTACTCCAGCAACAATGACAAGGAAAATCCCTATTAAACCGGAAAAGTCAATATCCTGCATTTATCTCGGGGGAATACTAGTTAGACGGAGGAAAAAAATAACTCCAAAAATAGGGAAAAAGGGGGAAAAAACTCTTCATTATTTCCTCTTTTGTCTGCCATCTCCTCCTTCACCTGAGCTGCAGGTTATTACTTTGATCCTTATTACTTGGGTTTTGCTGTGTTGTCGCAAGTGACAGACTGCTACTTGTGAAGATGAATGGATGAAGAGTTATTTAGGAGATAAACGGGTAACTGTTCTTAAGATGGGCTACCCATTTTTTTCCGCACAAATTGCTGAGAAAATTTAACCCAGATTAATGATTAGAAATAAATTATGAGCAACCGAGGGAAATTACGATCAGATAGAGTTTTAATGAATGTTAAATGAGTTGATTTTAGCTGTGCCAGTTTGTGCTGTTAATTATAATTATTCAGCTTTGTTAATGTTTTTTTTTATTATTTCTCACCGTAAATTTTTTAAACAAATAGGTATTTTATTTATTTACGTTTGCCGTATGACAATTTTTTATATGAATGTATAATTTATTACCATTATTGAGTTATATTGTTTCTAAGACAAACTAGTTAGACTATAATTACTGCATTATATGTATTTTAGCGTGTTAGTTTATTTTTATCATGATTTCTGAAATACTATACCAGAGGTGAGGAACGCGCGGCCTTAAGGCCGCATGCGGCCTCCGTGATCTTCTTGTGCGGCCTTCAAATTATTTTAGGAATTGTTGCTATGTCAGTTATTTATAATTTATTACTATTATTTTTCTATTGTATTTCTTTATAGTGTTAAAATTATTTAAAAATACTTCTACTTTATTATTTTTATTTGAAGTGGTATTTAAATATGTAGTTGTTAATTAAAATTTAAAAATCTGGGTATATATATGTGCTTACATAAATAAAAATACCAACAGTGAAATATAAAAAATACAGTGGTATCTATGAATCTTATAATTTTATAAAAAAAATAATAATTAATGATTAATGTTATAACAAGTTTTTACCCTTATGTGAATACAAAAATATTTTATATTGTAACTTATTAAGTCAAGTAGTAAATAAATAAGGACTTAAATTTTTGTTGTTATTTTTCTATATAATGCAACAAATTTTTAAAACTATACCTAACTATAATAATTTCATAAAAGTCGCATTTATAGGTACATCAACTTATGCGGCCTCCTTTATTTCTACCTAACTTACATGTGGCCTATAATGGTAAAAAGGGTCCCCATCTCTGTACTATACCATGATTTACTATAGGAAAATTTCAAAAGTATTCTTATGCAATTTTCTTGAGAGTAAATGAATAGGGGAAGTTCAGATTTGATGATATTAAGATGTAATAAAACCATGATAAGATAATTAATGTGATTATTGTTAGGATAGTTTGTATTAAAACTAGTGCCTATTATTAACAATACTCAGATCAGATCAAATTTGACAGTATTAAAATGAGATAAAATCATAATGTGATATCAACTCCGATTATAATTGCCAATTATCGACAAATAAACTGTATTTTAACTCAGTATAGACGATTTTTCAATAGCTTTAGCGGTTAAGTATTCATATGCAATCTTCTTGAGAGGAAATAAATAGGTGAAGATCAGATTTGATGGTATTAAAATGTAATAAAATCATGATAAGATAATTAACATGATTATTGTTAGGATAGTTTGTATTATAACTACTACCAATTATTAACGCTTCTCAGGTCAGATCAAATTTGATAGTATAAAAATGAGATAAAATCATGTGATATCAACTCCAATTGTAGTTCGGTTGAATGCATTGTAAATTGTGCCAATTATCGACAAATGAACTCCTCTGTATTTTAACTCAGTATGGAAGATATCTCAAGAGCTTTAGCGGTTAGATATTCATATGCAATATTTTTTAGGTGAAATCAATAGGTGAAGATCAGATTTGATGGTATTAAAATGTAATAAAATCATGATAAGATAATTAATGTGATTATTGTTAGGATAGTTTACATTATAACTTGTGCCAATTATTAACGCTTCTCAGGTCAGATCAGATTTCATAGTATTAAAATAAGATGAAATCATGATGTGGTAACAACTACGTTTATAGTTAGGGTTGTATACATTGTAAACTATCCTAATCATTAATTTTTAAATTTTAACTCAGTGTGTGAAGAAAACTTACGTGATTTTCAAAAAGAATTCAACGAGAAATCATTAACATCTGGAGCTAAATACAAGTGCGATTTGAATACAACTTGAACTGACAGAATATTAAAGCAGGGTAACTGTTCAAATATAGACATATCTGGCTTTGTTTATATTTATGAATGAAAAAAGCTATGTATTTTACCGTGTAAACTTCGTATCAGATCGAAAATTTTGTATTCGGTCTAGAGCTAATGGATACTCGTAATATGAGAGCAAATTGCATTCCATAAACGTAGCAGTCTACATGTAAACATGAGGTCACCATTGATTTTGTTAATTAAACATTTAAAGCAAAAATAAAAACGAAAATGGGGAGAGTTTGATTGTTTGCCTCCCTCCTATTTCGGCTTCTTGCTTCGAGAAGCGTTTAATTTTTTCGCCACTCCATAGCAAACTTACTATACCGCGGATACAGAAGTCTCACTTCAGAAACAATAAACAAATTTTTAATAAACAGGGAAAAGAATCAAAATCAAACAAAATCCTCTATTCCAGTTCAAACACGCCCACTCTGCATTTCTGTTTGCACACATGCACAAATAAAACTTGCTTCCATAGAATAGTAAACATTTAAGATACACAAAGATGCAACGTCAAGGAAAACAACCAAGATCTTACGAGCTTCCCTCTTTTTTCAACACATCCCGGATATACACTCCTACATAAACACGAAACGTTTCTGCGGTAGTCCGGATATACAATTCTGTGCCTGCATGCCTCGAGTTGCATTCATTCGCTGGACTCGAGTGTCGTTTTACTGACCAGTTTGCTTTTGTAGATGAGTTTCGTGAAAAACACGAGAGGTAGGAAATTTTTGTCTGGGTGGGCACAACGTTGAGAGAGAGAATAATAAAAGTTGCATGGAGAGACTTATCTATTTTTCTTCGTCTCACTCGATCTATTCGTATTTCTTTGGCTTAAATGGTTCTTCCCTTGTAAAGAATAAATAGAAAATATAGATATATATTTTTCTTTTGAGTTTCATCGTTTAAAAAGCAGTTTCCTTACCATAAGAAAAGTAGAATTTGACACTTTTATTCAGTTTATATGAGAAAAAAAATGTTTGTGGTCCTCTAAATTAAGACATCGCGTAAACTTTCAATTGTGAATTTGAAGATCTTCATAATTTTCTTTTTATGTTTTCCTGTGACAAGTTTCTTTTATTCAATTTAAGTTCAGTTTTCAAGTTACAAAAGCAATTTCCTTACCTTAAAAAAAGTTAATTTTGATACTTTTATTCATTTCAAATAAGAAAACAAATGTTTGTGGTCGTTTGAATTTAGACGTCAGAATTTATGTTTCATGCATTTTTCGACCTGACCGTTACCACGGGGAATTCCTGCTGTAGTTTCAATTCTTTCTATTCCTTCTTCTACACAATAGGTCTCGAAATCATACGGAGTGAATGCACTTCCTTTATCACTGATGATTCGAGAAGAATTTCCCAAGGTAGCTTGTTGTAGCTTTAATTTTCCCATCGCGTCGCATGATGATGTCGATTTTTACTGGGTATAACCATACAAATTTTGTACGAGCATCGACTTCAGGGGAAATATGTTGACAATTCTTGTTTGAAGAGGGAATAGGACCTTTAAAGACGGCATGATAAGTGATCAATGGCGAATTTTCTTTTGGAAAAGAATTGGAAAAGAAACCTTCTCCTTTGCATAACCATACAAATTTTGTAAAAGCATCGACGACAGGGGAAATATGTTGACAGTTCTTGTTTGTAGAGGGAATACGACCTTTAAAGACGGCATGATAAGTGATCAATGGCGAATTTTCTTTTGGAAAAGAATTGGAAAAGAAACCTTCTCCTTTGCATAACCATACAAAATTTGTAAAAGCATCGACGACAGGGGAAATATGTTGACAGTTCTTGTTTGTAGAGGGAATACGACCTTTAAAGACGGCATGATAAGTGCTCAATGGCGAATTTTCTTTTGGAAAAGAATAGGAAAAGAAACCTTCTCCTTTGCATAATCATACAAATTTTGTAAAAGCATCGACGACAGGGGAAATATGTTGACAGTTCTTGTTTGTACAGGGAATACGACCTTCAAAGACGGCATGATAAGTGATCAATGGCGAATTTTCTTTTGGAAAAGAATTGGAAAAGAAACCTTCTCCTTTGCATAACCATACAAATTTTGTAAAAGCATCGACGACAGGGGAAATATGTTGACAGTTCTTGTTTGTAGAGGGAATACGACCTTTAAAGACGGCATGATAAGTGCTCAATAGCGAATTTTCTTTTGGAAAAGAAACCTTCTCCTTTGCATAACCATACAAATTTTGTAAAAGCATCGACGACAGGGGAAATATGTTGACAGTTCTTGTTTGTAGAGGGAATACGACCTTTAAAGACGGCATGATAAGTGCTCAATGGCGAATTTTCTTTTGGAAAAGAATTGGAAAAGAAATCTTCTCCTTTTTTACGTTTTTTGTTACATAAGGTACATTCTCTACTTTTGGCAATAACGTTATCAATTTGCTTTCTGAATTTAGGTAAATCTGTGGGAAGTGGAGGCTGGAGTTACACATTTCAAATCGTAATGATCTCTCCCCACAAACATCACATGCCTGCACAAAGTCTGAATGAACACAGCCATGTTTTAGTTACCGGTCTATTGTACGAAATAATTTGTTGCATCGTAGTGAAGGAAGGAAAAGGCTTGTTCGCACACTGTGGCTGATGTGTTTGATCGCTGGGGATGGGAAATGCTCTGCCATCCCCCATATTCTCCGAACTTTACACAGACTTTGATCTCATCCCCAATATGAAGGAACCACTCCTTGGATTCCCCCAGAGATTGTGCCGGCTGTAGACCGCTCCATTCGAAGGATCAACAGATCAGGTGCTTACAAAGGCATCTTGCAGCTTCCAGAACGTTAGCAACGGCTGCTAAGTAATGCTGGTTACTACTTTGAAGGGCTATAAAAGTTCCACACCTGTACCTCTTCTGTATACTTTGTATAGACCTAGTTGCCACTATTAAAATTCCATCCCATGTAGTTCTGAAAAAAGTGGCAGATTTTAGGAGTGGCCATCGAAGAGGTTACGTTCATGACATAGGCTATATGGAGTCTTGAATCGGTTCTGCACATAATAGGGCTTTCTAGAGAGGTCTAGGATATACCACTATATATATATACAGTGGAATCTCGATCGATCGTTTTCGGATCCATCGTTTTTCCCTATGTATCGTTCATTTTATCCAGTCCCAACGATCATATTGCTTTGTTATGTTTCTGTATTTATCGTTTTCCCGCATTTATCGTTCATTTCAGTCGGTCCCTTGAAAAACGATAGATCGAGATTCCACTGTATATATATATATATATATATATATATATATATATATATATATATATATATATATATATATATATATATATATATATAAATAAAACAGTTCCGTAACTGACTGACTGACAGACAACGCACAGACCAAACCACTGGAACTACAGGGCTGAAATTTTGCATGGCGATTCTTCTTATAGTGTACAGGTGCACTAAGAAAGATTTTTGAAAAAAATCTTCTTAGATTTTTAAATATTGAATTTTTTATGCTGTTTTAGTAACATTTTTTCAGTTTGCATTTCAAATAATAATTTGAGGTTATAAAATTAAAATCACGAGAAAGATCATAAAAATTGCTTTAAAATGAAATCTTTTTCGAATCTTTACCTCCATTTTCTGATTTCTGGTGAATTTTTAAAGATATATTTTTAGAATTTAATTTATTAAATGCTTATCACGTGATTTCTTTTTCTGGTACTTTAAATTAATTTACTTTCACGTGCATAACAACGAAATAGACAAAAAAAAATATCTTGCTAATGCGGCAGACGATTGAAAATTATCCAAAAAAATATTGAAATACAGTAAAAGATATGTTCCTCAAACTGTCTCATATTAACTGTTCTATATTCTTTAGTATGTTCTATATTCTTTAGTAATGTGAATATATTCTTCTTCATTATTTTGTCTATAAAAATATCCGTTAAGATTTTTTTATAAATATATTTTTTAGTTTTTTTACATCAATTGCACACATTGATCATTGTATTTATTATAAATATATTTGTACATATTTTTGACATTAATTGCATACATTGACCGTTGTATTTAATTTGAATGTACTCCGTAGCGAAGTACGAGATTTCAGCTAGTATATATATATATATATATATATATATATATATATATATATATATATATATATATTACTTTATATATTATATATAAATATGGAAATTTGTACATGCATATAGCTCGGCAACGCTTAACTTATCCTGACTGAAAAGAACATTCAAAACACGTAAATGCAATGGCCATGAGGGATGACATTATCACATAGTACTGCTTTTACATCAGACCAAAAAATTAAAATACTTTTTACGACACCAAAAAAAAAAATT
This sequence comes from Dolomedes plantarius, assembly GCA_907164885.2. Classification (NCBI taxonomy): domain Eukaryota; kingdom Metazoa; phylum Arthropoda; class Arachnida; order Araneae; family Dolomedidae; genus Dolomedes; species Dolomedes plantarius. Next base: position 10,514,667 of record OU015503.1, read on the forward strand.
CCAACTTCCTTGCTTTAAAAATTTACTCTAAGCAATACTAAAAACTCACATGCCATAAAATAATATTCACTTTACTCCCCCCCCTTTTTTTTTAAAGACAGTAAAAGAAATTCTATCTCCTTGCTGTAGCCTGAGGCAGAACGTAGAATCCTGGGACATTCTTTTGCCATTAGAATTTGTTAAAAAGAATAGCGAACCACTGCATTGTGTTTCGCAAAAATGTTAAATTAGAAGTAGAATAGCCGTTATTGATAATGATTATGAAATAATTTCGAATTTTTTATTTCAACCATATTAAAATATACTAAAAAAGTATTTAAAAATTATTAAATATATATATATATTTTAATATTTTTTTAATAATTTTAATAATTTCAAAAATAAAATAGAAATTATACACACACACACACACACACACACACACACATATATATATATATATATATATATATATATATATATATATATATATATATATATACAGAGGCTGTTCGCACATTTTTAAGACGATTTTGGTAAGCGGTAATAAAAAATCGTTTGCTGCAAAAGAAATAATTGCAATTGTACTATATTTTTAAAAGTCAAAATTATCGTCTGCGGCTTGAAAGTTTTGTTTTTATTCAAAATGGCGTTTTTAACAAAGCAGTGGTTCGAAGGCTACATTTATGCTCTTTCCGAAGAGAAATAAGCATACTCCGTTATCCAAAAACGATGTGTGAGTCATGGTTTTGTGATATCTAAAGCATCGATAGGTAATATCGTCAACAAGAAAGGAAAAAAACGTCAAATTGGAGCCTCAAATGGGACAAAAATTCCAAACAAGTATCCAAGGAAAAAACGGACATCTTCGACTATTGCAAAGGTACGTTGTTTAATGTTAAAAGAAAATCCCCCTAGTCAAAGGATAGTTGCAAAATCATTAAAATGCTCGGTGTCCACTGTAAACAAAATGATAAACGTTGATTTAAATCTTAAGAAAGCGAAAAAAACGCAATGTGCATCGTCTTCTTCCAAATCATATCGCTGAACGCAGGACACGCTGCATAATGCTATATGAGAAACACTTATCCAAAGAAAATTGGAAAACAATTGTCACAATAGATGAATCATGGGTTTATTTAAATGATTGCAACAAAAAAATAGCCATTTATTATCATTAAAGAGGAGAAAAAAATGTAAGTACATGGTTCAAATAATCGAAAGAAAGTTTTTCTAAGGGATTCATGATTGTTGCTGGTTTTTCTTATAATGGCAAGTTAAAAATAAAGAGAGTGGAAAAAAATGTCAAGATTAACTCCAAATACTATCAGGAACATATTTTATCGCCAATTTTTCTGAATGAAATACCATCGCTTTACCCACAGTGTCATCAATCTATGAGACTCCATCAGGACAAAGCTAGCAGTCACACATCAAAATTCACTGTAAATTTCCTAAAAGAAATGGAAAAAAACTGGTATCAAAGCCATATCCTTCACTGATTTCTCAGCCATATCCCTACTAAATCTCCCGGTGTATCACCTATGGATTTTTGTGCTTTCGGGCTTTTAAAATCTGCATTATCCAAACGTCGTCCCAAAACCCTTACAGGACTCTGGAAAGCTGTTCAGGAGGAATGAGATAGAATACCTCTTCTGACACTTCAAAAGGCATTATTATCCTGGAAATTGCGGTGTCGAAAGATAGTTCAGAATAAGGGATGTCAAATAGAACATTTAAAACACAAGAATTTTATGTAATTTAGTTTTGTGAATACAATATACATCGTCTAAAAAATGTGTGAACAGCCTCTGTATATACATACATATATATATATAATATATATATATATATATATATGTATATATACACGAGTGACTAACTGTAAGAACACCTATAATGTCAGGTGGTGTAAAGGCTCCATATTCTAAGTGTTTGTTTATTCACTTACCTCTAAAAGAGTTTGGGACGGATTCTTACACCTAATAGTTAGGTTCTCAAAAGCGTAATAGATGGAAAATACTGTATAGATTTACTGGAAGACTTATGCAACAATGTTTTTACTCTTTCACCTTTTCCAACTGCCTTATTGATGTTACGATAATTAATATATATATATATATGTTTGTTTATGTTTATATGTACATGTTTACCTATATATGGGTTCAAACATAGATACACACATGAATACACACACCCATAATTACGAACACCAAACTCGAGGATGCAACATTCTATCGTAACAGGTCACAGTCGCATAGTGGACCTAAATAGAGTAATTTTTTTCCATATCTGCATTTTATAGAGTCGTATGACATCAAATTTGTAAAAAATAATTTAGTAAATATTGAAAAAAAATGAGTATGAACTAATCTCCCTCGTGTAGCAGAAAGCAAAATAAAAACTATGTTCACACCTCGTGTAATAGACACCATTCTAAAATCTAATTTAATTTTGAAAGTTTGAACTGTAAAAAAATATCGACTAAATATTTTAAGTTCGTTATTTTTGTTCTTCCTATATTAATTGTCACCAAAGCATTGCTTAATTACTCGTTTTATTGGAAATTTTGGCGGGCTCGAAAAAAGGCAGAAAGGCATATTTATCAAAGTAATCACAATACAACCTCAATGGTTATTACCTTCAACCCATTGTCTATTCTGATAATAATTCGGTACGCTCTGAAGCTGTAACTCTCACAGTTTCGATGTACAGGATACTAATGTCAAACTGCATATTCAGTTATGTTTAGACACATTCTACATGGACACATATGAACTGACACATATATACCTACATATATATATGGCAGACATATAATTCAAATGTACCATGTACATATAAATATGTATATACGTGATCATATATGAATTATCACGCTGTGAACAGACATACATTCACCTAACTGGGTTTAGTCGAACAACATACAGGACTGTATCCAATTTCAGTTGAAACTATAATGGATCTACAGTACTTGAATTTGAGGCACAAACAAACCCTGTGTTGTGTACAAACCCTATTGGATTCGTTAACCTCAAAGTTAACCTATTGAGAAAATGTGTCAAAAGTTTCCCGACTTGGATTGAAAGATTTTTTTTAATTGTACTTCGTAATAGAGAAAGAAAATTTACACCTTGGGGCAGTTTTCGTTTTAGGAAAGAATTGCTAATAATATTTGGAAATTTGAGTTATTCGGGGAAAACATCTGATATACAGGGCCGCCCAGAGAGGGGGCAACTGGGGAACTTTGCCCTATGCCTCTAACTGCTAGAGGGCCCCCAAAATTTTTTTTTAAATATTAATTTATTATATTTCATCTGAAAAAAAATTCTGAAACTTGTACCGTGCTTCAAAATTCAAAATAATCTCCTGAAAAAAGGCCCCTCTCCAAAAAAAAATATATTTAAATTTTTCGATTAATTAGATTTCTCTTACTCCAAAATGGTGAAAAATACGCGATTTAGTTGTAATGAAAATTATAACTGTTTACTCCAAACTGCTATAAAATTACATTCTCTTTAATAAATTGAAGACAGCACTAACTACTAATATAGATAGCAAAATAGCTTCGTGGATGGAAAATGTCATATTTATTGAAGATTATAACAAGATAGCAGTGCAATGGTACATAATAATTTTGTTAATCATTCATGCAAAAATATTTTAAGTATGAGTAACTTAATTTGAATGCGTGTTTTCGTCTCTTTCCATTTTTTATTTTTCTTGGGGTCCCCAACAGAAGTTTGCCCCAGAGCCCGTAAAGTCTCTGGGCAGCCCTTCTGGTATAGTGTGTTTTATAAGCTCTTAAAGTCCTTTGGTGGACGAAATTAATTAAATGAATGCTGTTGCAATGTGCAGAAAAGTTCTGGCTATCGGAGAACACCATTTTTATTGGACTAACAGCATTTATGTAGCAGCAAATAGCAGACACATTTTCTCCATATTTTAACATTGAGGTGAGCGAATCCAAAGGGTTAGTATAGAGCAGCCTTAAGGTTGAGAGATTGGCGTGGTTTATGAGGTTAGTCCACTCTTTTTTTTCCAACGCTTGTCGTCAAACATTCGCCTATACTGCGCCGCAATTTTACTTCCAATTTTATTATGGGAACCATATAGGCGGACAGCATTACCCCCTACGGAGGGATTTTTCGTGGGGATTCTATGCAGGGATTCTATGAAGGCATTTTTCGTGGTGCGACGCAAGGATTCGATCCGAGCACCCTCAGCATCGAAAACCAGCTCGCTGTACCACTGGGCCGCCACAACCCCAAGGATAGTCCATTCTAAGAGTTGGAGCAATATCTTTTCCGAGGTTGGTAATTATCTGAAATGTATTACCAACGCTACAAACTCGTCCGACGAGTTTGTAACCAGTTGCGCCGTGTGCGTGGCTCCATTCAATTACATATGTTACGACTCATCACGGACTGGTTTGTGACTGGAGTCAGTTATCAGTTTCTTTTGAGTTGCTCCGTGTGCAGACGGCCTAACAGTAACGACCTACCTCTCCAACTGTCGAGCACTGTGACGTATTGTTAGAATATCTTACACTCTACTGTACTATTCTAGGCAACATTCCGCTCTGTTATCACAAATTTCGTCCAGAGATTTGGTAATGTTTAGACAGACCTTATAAAATAAACCGTGTAATCACACGTAATATGCAATATTTATGTAATCACACGTTACTATGTAATTTAAGTTTATTTTAAGAATGATTTCGCTTAGTCCGAAATATTGGTAAATCCAAAAAGGGTCTGGTCCCAATCATTTCGGACATTATCAGGACTCTACTATATATACAGCACACAATTCGCACATACACACCAGTACAACGGATTCAAACAACTCAGACTTCTCACATCAGTCCTTTTCTACATGGACTTATTAAGATCACCAGATGTGTGGTACAAATAAGCTGAATTTCTTTATATAATACTAGCGGCCCGTCCCGACTTTGTCTGGGTTGAACAAAATATTATACCAATAAATTTCCAGTTGATAGCCAATAAATTGTAAATCTTTTTTTACCTTAATAATAACCTAAATAATACATTAAATTAATTTTACGTTAGTTAATAATTAAAATAAATTTTTTAAAAGAAAAAGGAATGCCGGAGAACGGCTAGGTCCTAACCGCTAGCGTCAGAACAGAAGCCCACCGCGATAGCACCACGCTAAGGATCGTTGAAATCTTCGGAACAAAAAGCGGTAGAAGACAGTAGTGGAAGCAATGGAGATTGTTAGGATTAAGCCCCTAACTTTATTTCTACTGATCAGATATACATAATATATAGCCTATGTCCATCTGGATTACTGTACCTTTCAAACAGTGAAAGAATATTTCAAATAGGTACAGTGGTTCTGAAGATTACCCTCCACGTACAAAATCGCTCTCTCTTTATATATTAGTATAGATAGCACCACGCTAAGGATCGTTGTATTAAGACTTCGGCACAAAAAGCGGTAGAGGACAGTAGCGGTAACAATGGAGATTGTTAGGATTAAGCCCCTAACTTTATTTCTACTGATTAGATATACATAATATATAGCCTATGTCCATCTGGAATACTGTACCTTTCAAACAGTGAAAGAATTTTTCAAATAGGTACAGTGGTTCTGAAGATTACCCTCCACGTACAAAATCGCTCTCTCTTTATATATTAGTATAGATAGCACCACGCTAAGGATCGTTGTATTAAGACTTCGGCACAAAAAGCGGTAGAGGACAGTAGCGGTAACAATGGAGATTGTTAGGATTAAGCCCCTAACTTTATTTCTACTGATTAGATATACATAATATATAGCCTATGTCCATCTGGAATACTGTACCTTTCAAACAGTGAAAGAATTTTTCAAATAGATACAGTGGTTCTGAAGATTACCCTCCACGTACAAAATCGCTCTCTCTTTATATATAAGTATAGATGTATTTCTTTCTACAGTGTATATATATAAAATGCAGATTAAATCTGAACGTTTTCTGTAAACCCTGTTAAATCATTTAAAGAAACATACATACCCGCTGAATTCGTATAAACAAGATCACATGGCAAATGGAAACACACGTAGAACTCGGGCCAACGTTCAAAAATTCGTAGCAGAAGGGGAATAAATACTTCACCTCTCCGAGGACACCTCATCGTTTACTTATCAAGTTCTGACAGTAAATATTTACTGCAAGGAATGACGAAATTGTTCCTTTGCCCCCGAGCGGTGACGTAAATTTTATAACAAAGTTTAAATGGAGTTTTCTCCTTTCACGTAACACTTTCGAGGGAAGAATCTTCCATTATGTAATGCCATTAGGAGCTGTTAGCTCAGGCTTGAAACGAGATAATACTATTCGATAGCATTTAGAGTAGACAACCTGGTTGCGACTTAGAATTGAACCGTTGATAACTGAGGAATTAGAATTCGTATATTTAGTTAGACTGGGCGACGATTCTTTTGAGAGTACGTTTTAGAACATATACGTGAAATTTGTTCAAAAATGGGGATAATGTTTGATAATGGGAGAGTTTATATAAAGAGATATTGAAGCAGAGCAGTTTAAATTCAACAATCAGAGGAGTTGCGACATAGTTTTAAAGTTTTTTTTCAGGTATGCATAACCTTTGCGATCGCAGTTCGATTTCCGAACTAGATTATTTTGAAAACTTTATCACTATTTGAACAACTGGGTTAACGACGAAAGCTCTGCTCCTTTCATTAATACTGTTTGGAAGTCTATTAGGGGTTAATTTTCCTGTTCCTCTTTATATTTGATGAAGTATTTTCGTTTCCCCATCTGCATTCCTTCTCCTTACTCTGTGGTTTGATCCTTCAAAGATTTACTGCTATGGTATAGCAGAATTCCCTGGGTATCAATTTGCCTACCTTAGCTCACAGTGTAGGTGTTCTTTAACCCAGTACTCGGTGGAGAAATTCGTGAACTGGGACAATATATTTTTTGCAATTAATAGTGAACTAGTTGGTACCCGTCAAAACATGACGGCTACATAGTAAATAAATCTACTAATGCACAAATTATATTCATCATTGCCGGTGTTAAAAATCATAATAATGCGCAGAAACAAATTAATGTGTTTAAGCGGCCTCGTGCTTAGTGAGTATCTAAAGCCAGATTTAGAAATGTCACTGTGCATGCGCGGAAAGTAATTTTTTAATTGTAAGTTATCGCTAATTAAACAGCGCGAAATAAACAAATTCTCTCAGGTTTAATCTTATATTTCACAAATATAATTATCATAAAACAAAAATGGCAGAGAGAGATATAGAGAGACTCCTCGGAATAAACGTGTTCATCACTAAAACATGTCACTGAGCAAGCGCAGAAACAGTGAGTTTTTAAGACAGATTTAATCATGCCACTGAGCATGCGCAAAAATCAATTGTAAATTGTAAATTATCGCTAATGAATATAAATTGCGGTTACAAAAACCAAATTTGACAAATCTACAGATTACAATCTTTCTTTTACGACCAAAATGAAGTCAATTGATGCAGTAGTTTTCTCTCAAGGACTGCCCAAAAAGTCAGCTTAGCAACTTAAATATATATATATATATATATATATATATATATATATATATATTAAGTTATATATATATATATATATATATATATATATATATATATTAAGTTATATATATATATATATATATATATATATATATATATATATATATATATATATATATATATATTAAGTTATATATATATATATATCTTTATATATAAAAGGCAAAGTCTGTGTGTGTGTGACAGAGTTTTTGTCTGCTCGCGGCACGGCGCAAAGACGGCAGGTCGGACAGTCTTGAGATTCGATACGAAGATGCCCCCCGAGGTCTCATTATGCACCTCGAAGCCCTTTTTTCGATTTTTTAATTAGATTTTCCGTAATTAAATATTTAGTCGCGATTTGGAGCTCCCAGACGAGTAAAAGCTCCGTAAATCCTAACGTGTCCGTCCAAGAATGTTTTTTTCGGACGAGACTATACGGAAATCACAATTAAAATTGTCTGTCTTAATTTATCGATAAATTGTGATTTTTTTTCGATCGCCTGTACGCACCCTTTTTTCGAAAAAAACGCGATTTTGGCCGCGACCCTTTTTTCCAAATTGTCGAATCGATACGTAAATGTCGTTACATTTTTACGAAATTTTTATCTGAGACCCTAAACATCACAGTTTCGGAACCAAAATTAATCCAGAACCAAAATTAATTTACAAATTGTAGTTATTTTTTAGTAATTTATTTTATGATTCGGAAACTCTTGCGAGAAATCTCATTTTGGAGATTTCGTTCTTCATTTCCGGACGAAGGTAAAGCGGGGGAAAACAGGTTTTCGACGTCAAGCCGTTTTCGTCGGTCGTTTTTGACGTGAAGCACGTGATGTGTTGGGGCGTTTGTTTTCTATGAGGGATTGGGTGGTTAAAGGAAATCGATTACTATTGCAGTGATAATCGATTAAAAAATCGCATTTAGTAATGCCGTAATTTTTTTGGCCAACACTTAGTTAATATCATATAATTTGTGGTGTGTTTGTGGAAAACGTTTTTCGTCTCGCTGACTGTTGTGGAAAGTTTTAAGTAATCCTATGTCAAAAATTTTGCCAAAATGTGCCAGAAAGGATTAAATTTATATGGGTAAAATAATGTATCGTGATGAGGAAAAGGATGACAGCGACGCCCATTAACAAAGGGTTAAGGCTACTAAAAAAATTGGTAATTACATTACCCGAGCAACGCCGGGACGGGTACAGCTAGTATATATATATATAATTAAGTTTTTTTGTCTAATTCCTGACTTCTTTTCTATAGCTTTGGCGCAATATTTTCCATTATATAAAAAATATTTAAATCACGTCATATTCATAAGGTTGTCCAGGAAAGGACAATAATAGTAACCCTAATCGTAATAAGGAATAATCATAAGGAACAGTAATTAGTTTAATTTTTCATGAAAGTACTCACAAGGCGTGCTCCCCAACCCATATAACGCGAGAGAGCTACAGCGGACGTGGCCCTACCTTTTTAAAGAAATATATTTTTATTTTATTTATGTCATTTTTATTACAAATGACCGGAAGTTTGGCTATGACGCCATTTGTTCACAGTAAAGGGCGAGAGTGCTGGCCATTCATTTAAAGGGGCACTGTATAGGTGGCCAGCTTTACCCCCTACAAGCCGATTTCGTAATTTAGAACCGAATCAAGTGACGAGACCGGAACGCTTGACCCCGCACCTCCAGAGGTAAATTTGAGAACTTGGAGGACATTGCAGCCACGACAGATTTTACGTGCACCGGCCGCAATTAGTGAACACGGCGGTGTATCTTGTCAGCGACCGGCATCGAACCCCGCAACCCTCAGATCACTGGATCGACGTTTTTGCCAACCGGGCTACCGCGTCCGACGAATGATAAGGAAAAAAAGAGAACTTCAAAGAAAGATAAGGGCTTTCATTTACGCCCCCTGCCCATCCGAAGAATGCACATATGAAACACGAGTGACTCAAAGATGCTGTGTGATAAAAACCGGTTATTTCTCTGCCAGGTGCGCACACACAAAATACATCATTCATAGTTTTGTATACATCTGATCCGCATCTATTCCCTCGAGGCAAATCAATTATAATAATTACAAGATAAAAAGAACTTTTTATATACCATGTTTTTAAATTTTCTGTTGAATCATATAAACTTGACAATTCTATGTATTAATAAATACTTTTTTGAAATTTTTTTGATGAATTATCCCATCAACTTGAAAGAAAATTGGAAGTTAACTTGCGCTGAACTTTTCGTTCCCGTCCCGGCCGATAGATGGCAGATATCAGTTGCGGAATGATGCAAAATTACATTTTGAGAAAAATGAGTTTAAAATTTTTCTTACCATAAACTTGATCAGTAATTAAATATTTAGAATATCAATATCTCCGGAACTAAGCGGAATATTTTCATGTGGTTTGCTTTATTTTGTTCAGAAATGATCAGGCTTTAACATATATTATTTTCAAAAAATCGAATGTTTTAAAGATTTAAGGGTAGTGAGTCCCCTTAAGACAGAAATTAATAATTCAATAATTACAAGATAAAAAGAAATTTTTATATACCATGTTTTTAAATTTTCTGTTGAATCATATAAACCTGACAATTCTATGTATTAATAAATACTTTTTAAAAATTTTTTGACGAATTATTCCATCAACTTGAAAGAAAATGAAGTTAATTGGAAGTTAACTTGCGTTGAACTTTTCGTTCCCGTCCCGGCCGATAGATGGCTGCACCAGTCTACAAAACAAATTAACTGAAAATGATTTCAATTATGCTTAAAGATGTCTAAAAGTATCAAAAAAATGCATTGTCATCGTGCTCTGAGCTATTCTAAAAGTTTCAAATGCCTAGCTCGTCGGGACGTTAGTTAAAAATCGATTGCAAGATTTGTACGGGACAAACACACACACAAACAACCAAGAAAGCGAGTTAATAAAAACATGGTAAAAATTTAAATATGAGGAACCGGGGCTCAATATTCACCACTTCCTATTTTATCTCGTAACACATTTGAATCACTGAGAGAGTTAAAATTATTAGAATTCGACAAGATGATCAAAGTTTTAGTTGTCTGGAAAGTTATGTTAGATAACTGCATTAATTTTAGAGGGCACCCCGAATAACTTCCTTTTTTGTTTTTTTCCCTCTTGGCTATTTCTGATTTTATTATTGTAGTACATTAATATTATTTAGGCCTCCTCATCTGGCGCCGTTCATTTGGTGGATCCACGCCATTTTACGGCCTGGAATGCCCCTCGTGTTTGTTTAATCTTTACGACACAGGTGCTCCAAAGGCAGTCTGTTGCTTTTGACTGATATAAGCTGTAATTAAATGACGGATCCCGTTGGGGGTCTGAAATGGAAGCAACAGAAGCGTTTTGCTTGAAACATTTGCCTATCTGATGCGCGGGGCTACCTTAGAATTAAGGAGGAAGTCTCATGCAGAATTTTGCAAAATTAATACTGATAAGTTTTGCTGCTTAGGAAAATCTACGAATTAACTCTCTAACTCTACGCTTTGAAAGAGGCGATTTTATTGATTTGCAATTTTTTATTCTTTCAAAGTGGAAAATACTTTGAGCCCGTTTTCCCCGTGAATAACAAGTCTAAGGCTGCAGTGTACTAAACCTATTGGATTCGCGCACTTCAAGTATTAACCTATGGATAAAATATGTCCAAGGATTGAAGACTTGGAAGTAAAGATCCTTTATAAAAAAAATTGTATTCCGTAATAGAGAAAGAACATTTACGCCTCGGAGCATTTTTCGTTTAATAAAAAATGCAAATAATATTTTAAAATTTAAGTTTTTTTGCCGAAAAAAAATCTAGTATAGTGTGTTTTAAACTCACCTAAATTCCTTTGGTGGACGAAATTTATAAAATGAATCGTGTTGCAAGGTGCAGAAAAGTTCAGGCTGTCTGAAAATAACCATTTTTATTGGATTATCAGCATTTATGTAGTTGTCAATAGTAGACACATTTTCGCCATAGGTTAATATAGAGGTGATCGAATCCAATAGGGTTAGTACACAGGTCCAGTAGGATTCCAAGGAGCCTTAATGAACAATTTTTCTTGTCCTTTTGCATTATTTTAAAAAATGATGAATTCAATATTTTTACTAGTGTTTCGGCATTATTTTAACATTTTCCTTACGGGGTAGGATAGCATGTATCCCAAGAATAATGAATATACGGTAGGACCTCTATTTAACAAACCTCTATTTTGCGAATTTCTCTATTTTGCGAACTTTTCCTTGGAACCAAGAACGTTTCGCGAATTTCTTCGTAAAATAACCTCCAAATAGCGAAGTGCATTCTCTATTTAAAGAACTTTTTCTTGTGATCCAATATTTTTTCTCCATATTTCTGAAAATATTTCTGAACATTTCAAACTAATTCTTTCTTTTAACACATTTAACATATTAATTTTCTTTTTAACACATTCCGACGCGGATTACAGCTTGAAGAAAATACACCTGAAGGGGATTTTGGTGTATTGCAAAGATGAGAGACGTATTATGAGAGAAAACACTTTTTCAAAAAAAAAACTCAGACAAAATTAACAAACTTTATCAATACTTAAATTGAAGGACGCATGTGGTAATGTAAGTTTAAAATTTCTTGTTATAATAAATGCGATAATGTCATTAAAATTCATTAATTTTAATATAATTTTGTTAATTGAAAATACAGTGTATTTCCGGACAATGTTTTGTTTTATTCTTATTTTCCTTGCAGATTTCTGTTTGATGGGTAAGATATATAAAACAAATAGACATTAATTTACACAATAAAGGCGTGATAAATTAATTTTATTAATAATATTTAGTATAGGAAATTAAAATCTGTCTTGTGTAGTTTAAAGTATTTTAAAAGGTAAATCTCTATTTAACGAATTTTCCATATAACGAACTTTTTCTGGATTTAGCGACTTCGTTAAATAGAGGTCCGACTGTGTATGTATATATATATATATATATATATATATATATATATATATATATATATATGTGTGTGTGTGTGTGTGTGTGTGTGTGTGTGTGTGTGTGTAAGTAATATACCCATTACATTACGTCCTTAAATTATAACCTGAAAGGGAAATTAGCTCATATTTACATGGCTGGAGCTAGACACAGCCAGAAAGGAATAAAATTAAATTTGGAAGCAGTCGGACAGAATCGTTTATTAGAGCAAAAATACATCCGTTCATTAAATAAGAACAGCTCGAAATAATATCACCTTTCAATATTAAACGCGAGAGGAGATTGGAACATGTGAATATTATTTGTAGGGTCAGCAGATTTAGGGGCTCGCGATGTTGACCCACTCCTGAATTCCATACACGTGTGGAAATGCAAAGGCATGCGATTCATGGGAAGTTCTGTGGCTAAGGGTATTAAAGCGATAAATTAATATTACTGGGGATTGGAGTTAGGAAAGGGAATTTAAAGGCTAGAATGGATGGCATAATCTTCAATATATTACATATATATATATGTGTGTGTGTGTGCGTGTGTATAACCCAGAGGTGGGGAACCTTTTTACCATTAGAGGCCACATGTAAATTAGGTAGTAATAAAGGAAGCTGCATAAGTCGGTGTACCTATAAATGCGACATTTATGAAATTATTATAGTCAGGTATAGTTTTAACAATTTGGTGCATTATATAGAAAAATAACAACAAAAAATTAAGTCCTTATTTATTTATTATTTGACTTAAACAGTTACTATATAAATTTTTTTTTGTATTCACATAAGGGTAAAAACTTGTTATAACATTAATCATTAATTATTATTTTTTATAAAATTATAAGATTCATAGATACCACTGTAATTTTTTATATTTCACTGTTGGTATTTTTATTTATGTAAGCACATATATATATCCAGATTTTTAAATTTTAATAAACATATTTAAATACCACTTCAAATAAAAATTTTAAAGCAGAAGTATTTTTAAATAATTTTAACATTATAAAGAAATCCAATAGAAAAATAATAGTGTTAAATTATAAATAACTGACATAGCAACAATTCCTAAAATAATTTTAAATTCCGATGGAAAATTTAAGCTAGTGGGATATTTGCGTTTGTTTCTTGCTTGAAAATAATTGAATATTTGGATCAAGCTTCGTAACGTGAAGCCTGCGTAGATATATTCATGCCGTTCTTTATTTAATTCCACTGATTTGCAAATTGTAGCAATCTATAAAATTAAGTATTAATACAAGTGCTAGATTTTATGAAGGCCGCACAAGAAGATCACGGAGGCCGCATGCGGCCTTGAGGCCGTGCGTTCCCCACCACCTCTGGTATAACCCTTAACCCTTTCAGGGGCAACAACATACCGCCTTTGCACGGTGCAGATTTTTTCCCGATTTTTTTAACCAAAAGAATCTTGAAAGTTGTCCAATTAAAGGTTGCAAATGTTTTTACTTCTATAAACTGATAACAGATGGCAGTACTAACCATTTTTCTGCTCATTTAGCTGGAACACATTGAATGGAAGTGAAAAAAAGACTAGTTTTAGGAGTTTGCACTGTGGAAACGGCGCCTTCAAAGGGTTAATGGCCGTTCTTACAAAGGGGGTAGAAATTTCCCATTCTAAAGAGGGAATCGGGTAAATGGACCCCGTAAGCTAAAGGTAAAAGCAATGTCAATTCGGCGAAAATTTTACTAGTCCCTTGGCATAAATCTAATAAAAGAAGTCCTATATTTACCACATATTGCTTCGCACTGGATTAAGAGCAACCTGGATTTAGCGAATATTTTATTAATTTCTTGGAATTCTTTCGTTTAAAAAGAACCTCGTGTCAGTGAATACTTCTGAAAGTTCCTTGGCTATAGTTTAATAGGCTACTTCGACAAACGAATATTTTATTAGTGCTTTCGAATATATTTAATAAACACAGTTTAATGAGCATATTTGCTTTATCTCGAGGGATCAGTTTAAGAACAACGTCACTTTAGCGAAAATTTTACAAGTTTGCCTTAGTGTAATTATAAGTTTCTATTTAATATTTTTACTCGTCGCATGGCATAATTTTAATTAGCACCCTTAATTGAGATTATGTATTTTATGTTTTCCCCTGGTATTCCTTTATTTGGCAATCCTGATTTAGCGCATGCATGTCCCCTAGCATTAGTTTAGTTATTAAAATATCCTCTTAACAAATGCTTTTACTTGCCTCTTGGTATTTTAACAACCAGCCACAATTTCTGATTTTTTTCTTTTTCTTTTAGAGTATCGGTTTAATTGGCGACTTCAATTTAAGGAATATTTTTACTAATCCTATAGAATCAGTTTTATAACATAATATATATATATATATATATATATATATATATATATATACACTTTCAAAGTAAAATGTTTGCAATTCCGTTTAACTAGCCTATTTTCTATAGACAAAATTGTAGAGATTTTGAAGATACTAAAGTAGAAATTGTTTAGAAATATAAAGATCATATAGGATGGTGTGCTTATTGTTTTCAAAATAAAATGTTTGCAGTTCCGTTTAACTAGCCTATTTTCTACAGACAAAATTGTAGAGATTTTGAAGATACTAGACTAGAAATTGTTTAGAAATATAAAGATCATATACGATTGCGTGCTTATTGTTTTTAACTCGAATTTCTCAAAAATAGACTTAAACCACTTTCAAAATAAAATTTTTGTAATTATGGTTACTAGCTGGTTTTTCTATTTCAAAACCACAGAGATTTTGAAAATACCAGATTAGAAATTGTTTAGAAATATAAAGATCATATAGGATTCTGTGCTTATTGTTTTCATTAACTCAATTTTCTGAAAAAAACGGATTTAAATCACTTTTAAAATAAAAGTTTGCAATTCCGTTTAACTAGCCGATATTCTATTGACAAAATTATAGAGATTTTGAAGCTACTAGACTAGAATTTGCTTGGAAATATAAAGATCATACAGGATTGTGTGCTTATTGTTTTTATTAACTCAATTTTCTCAAAAAACGAACTGAAACCACTTTCAAAATAAAATGTTTGCAATTCCGTTTAACTAGCCGATATTCTATTGACAAAATTATAGAGATTTTGAAACTACTAGACTAGAATTTGTTTGGAAATATAAAGATCATACAGGATTGTGTGCTTATTGTTTTTATTAACTCAATTTTCTCAAAAAATGGACTTAAACCACTTTCAAATACAAACCTCTCAAATACATTAAGCCTGTACAAGAGTAATTTCCTTTTCCTCTATCTTTAAATATATATATATATATATATAATGCATACACGACAAGCTGCAATGTCACAAAGCATAACTGCATTTTTCAATTCGTAAGTAACATTTCTTTTTCCCCCAGAGAAACAAACACCACCCGCGAATAAAGACCTATAATAACTGCAACATTCCTGCTGTTTAGATCAGCAAGAATTGAGAATCACTGATTGCCTAATTCTATTAAGTTTACGAAACGGCAGCGCCAGTCTGCTTTATAACTCAATTATACAAAGATGGATGGCAACCGTATTGTCTAATTCATATCCCCAGTCATGTTTTTGGCTTAAGCATGAATCTCGGTAAATGGTGAAAAAAAACCCGAACGCTGGGAGGAGAAAACGGATACATTTCTAACTCAATTAATATTTTTAACGAGCCTTTTGCAAGGCGTTATGTTAGACGAGCTGTGTCCCCCCCCCCCCTTGAGAAACAACTCTCTTGAATAAATATTTATGTGAAATGCATCCTGCATAATTTATGTGATTTCCTTAGTTTGCCTTGAGAGACATTCCGTGATTTTTAAGAACAGGACAGCATCACAATCGTGATTCTTAATTTGTCCGCCTGTGTGTAATTAACGATGTAAAATTTAAAAAAAAAAACATGACTAGTGATGTTTATGTTTTAATACGCGGTTTTAAAGTTCTGGTATGTTTTAAGTTTTTTTCAGGGAGATGTTTTTACGTATTACACAATCAGGAACTAGTTTTTATTAATGTTTTTACTAGTTAACGAAGACACTAATAACAATTATCATTTCTAATCGTAATTTCTTATTAAAGTAATGCCTAGGTAGTAAAGAAACCATTAAGCGATGGATTTTGCTTTTATTAACTTTTTTTTTACTAGTCATGAAGAAACTAGTAAAAATAATCACTCCTGACCAAATTTTCTTATTAAATAAATGACTGGGTAGTTAGTAAAGAACTAGTTATAATTAACCTTTAGCTTACGGGGCCCATTTTTCCGATTCTGTCTTTAGAACCGGAAATTTCCTACCCCCTTTGTAAGAGCAGCCTTTATGAGGGTTATATATATATATATATATATATATATATATATATATATATGTATATATATTCTTTCATTCTTGGGCCTGTGTTCTTGGGATACTTGCTATCCCACCCCGTAAGGAAAAGGTTAACGTTTTTACAAGTTAACAAAGAAACTAGTAAAAATAAACGCTATTAAACAACCTTGATCAGGAGCGATAAGTCAAGATAATTAGTCAAAATATTTGTAAAATTGATATTATGTCGTGTACCAGACCTTAATGCTAAATATATATTATTTTATTCTACTGAATAAAGAAATGTTTTACACTCCAGTTTCTTGCATTTTAATGCAGCTTACGAAACGGTATTTATGCATTGCGAGAAATTTTAATGAAACACATCTGGTATTTATATTAGAATTACTCACTGCGATCTGTAGATT
Organism: Dolomedes plantarius; assembly: GCA_907164885.2. Taxonomy (NCBI): domain Eukaryota; kingdom Metazoa; phylum Arthropoda; class Arachnida; order Araneae; family Dolomedidae; genus Dolomedes; species Dolomedes plantarius. Next base: position 10,531,907 of record OU015503.1, read on the forward strand.
CTGAGGGTATATTTGCAATGCTATGATCGCTTCTTTATTAATCCTAAAACTTTTCAAATATTGTTTCAATTCAATCTATTTCGTAATATACGCCCTTTCGAAATTGACTTTTGCTATTAGACAGCCGATTTCAGCAGACTCTGGCGAATTTTCTCTGACGTGTCTCTCGAAAATTTCGTAACGAATTCATGCATTAAAATTGCATACATGCTGTTAGTATTTGAATAGACTCAGGCCTGAGTTGCAGTTAATATTAATATTTGCTCACACAGAGGAACAAGTTTGTAAAATAAAAGGTCTTTGATATGTAGTTTCTCGCATATGTGTGGATATGAAGAAAAATTCTTTTAATCAAAAAGATCCTTTCATAGAAATAGGCGACCATGTAAAATTTTATAGTTATTTATTCATATCACTTACATTAACTTTTTAAAAGTTGAATGTATTGAAAGTTAAAATAAATAAGCTAAGAAATAACTTTTGACTTTTTAAAACACATTTTAGCAGTTATCTATATATATAAAATAGTTTCGTAACTGACAGACATACAACACACAGACCAAACCACTGGACCTAAAGGGTTGAAATTTTGCATGGCGATTTTTCTTATAGTGTAGGGAAGCACAAAGTAAATTTTTTGAAAAATTTCTTCTTAGATGTTTTAAAATTAAATTTTTAAGCTGTTTTAGTAACTTTTTTAAAGTTTGCAATTAAAATAATAATTTTAGGGCTATAAAATTTATATCACGAGAAAGATCATAAAATTTCCTTTAAAATGAGATCATTTACGAATCTTTACCTTCATTTTCTGATGTTTGGTGAATTTTAAAGTTTAATTTTTAGAATTTAATTTTTTAAATGCTAATCACGTGATTTCTTTTCCTGGTACTTTAAATAAATTTATCGTCACGTGCATAACAACAAATAGACAAAAAAAACTTTTTTCTTGCTAATGCAGCAGACGATTGGACATTATCCAAAAAAATATTAAAATACAATAAAAGCTATTATGTTCCTCAAACTGTACTATATTAACTGTACTATATTCTTTAGTATGTCCTATTACATTTTATTTGAATATTTTCTTCTACATTATTTTATCTAAAAAATATCCCTTACGATTTTTTTATAAATATATATTTTTTTTTACATCAATTGTATACATTGATCGCCGTATTCATTATAAATATATTTATTTTTTGGGGCATTAATTGCATACACTATTGACCGTTGTATTTAATTTGAATGTACTTCGTAGCGAAGTGCGGGTTTTCAGCTAGTATTTTAATATTTCCATTTTGTTTTATAAAAAGCTAAAACTAAACTCATGGAGCAACAGTCCGCTGTGGACCAAGGCCTGCGGTGCCCATCTCCGCTTTTTTTACCTTGGGGTGACATACAGCATATATCTCAGTCAAATGGTCAACCTGACGCGGGACCCCCAGAGTTTAGTTCCCAAGCATGCTTGGTCTTCATTTTATTGACCCATTCAAGGGATGAAAGACTAAGTCGACCTTGCCCAGTCGCAGGATCGAACCCTGGACATGTGGTGTGGTAGCTTGATGGTTTGAACACTACGCAACCGGGCGTCTTTGTTTTATAAAAGTAGTTGTGAAAATTTGCAAATATGGTATTTGATCGTTAAATACGTAATAACTGTTTTTAGGTAAACCAATTTGCTAATTCGAAAGACCAACATAAGTGTTTTTCTAAGTTGCCCAAAAAATTAAGATTTGGATTTCAGCTATTACTATCGGACCTCGATATGATCGAATTCCGCCATAAATCGAAGTTTTTTTCATTCCCCTTTCACCTGTTTAACACTATAAATCGAACCTCGGTATATCGAAATCCTCGATAATTCGAAGTTTTCTCGTTCGCCTTGAGGTTCCATATATCGAGGTTCCACTGCATTACAATTTAAAATACCATTCAGGGGTTTTAAAATATCTCACTAGCGGAATATATACACTGCTGGCCACCCAAATTGCAACACCAAGAAAGACAAGAGATATCACAACAAAATTTATTTTGTAGATAACATGTTGACCAAGTATCAAATGATTAAATTTATAGACTTCTGTGAAGTGCGGTTCCTGCCAAAATCAGTAGCCAGAGTAGCCGCCATTGTTGGAGATCACCGCTGCCACACGCCTCGGCATTGATTCAAAGAGACTTTGGATGAGTTCTTGGGGTACAGCAGACCAAGCAGCTTCCACACGTTGCCAAAGTTGATCTGCTGTGGCAGCTGGGGATGGAATCTGGGTCAATCGTAGAGCAACCATGGACCACATGTTTTCTATCGGCGAAAGATCCGGAGAGCGAGGCGGCCAGGGAAGCAATTCAATCTGGCGATTGACGAAGAACCGTTGGACAATGCGTGCCACGTGTGGTCGCGCATTATCCTGTTGAAATATGGCTGGGGGCAAGCCCTGAAGGTAAGGAAGGACAACTGGCTCCAACACCTCGGAGATGTAGCGCTGGCTGTTTAAAGTACCGGCAATGCGTACTAGAGGTGTGCGAGAGTGATATCCAATACCGCCCCATACCATAATACCCGGTGCAGGACCAGTGTGGCGGTGCATAACGCAGCTGTTCAGCATCCTCTCTGCACGGTGTCTCCAGACTCGAATGCGACCATCGTGGTGTTGCAGACAGAAGCGTGACTCGTCAGTAAAGACAATTTCATTCCATTCTGCCGTCCACATCCTTCTGTCATCGCACCATTGGCGGCGGAGACGTCTGTGGTTCTGCGTCAAGGGTAGACAAAGCAATGGACATCTTGCGGACAGACCACTCTGCTGTAAACGGCGTCGAATGGTACGCGCAGACACTGGATGATGCGTTACAGACTGCATGTGCTGTGCTATGGTTCGTGATGTGACTGAGCGATCCGTCACTGCCATGCGCACAATTTGCCTGTCATCACGTGAAGTGGTGCGCTGAGGTGGATGCGATCGAACACGCCGGTCCGTCGTACCCTCCTGCATCCAACAATCACATATCCGCATTGCAGTTCTTTGGTTTCGTCCAACACGACTACCGATTTCCCTGAAAGATAATCCACAATCTCGGTAGGCCACTATCCTTCCTCTGTCGAACTCGGATACTTGATCAAAAGATGATCGCTGTTTTCGACGAGGCATAATTGATCGTTTTTTTGAAAAAACCACAAGAAAAACACAATTGCCGAACTTGAAATCGTCGAAATCTCCAAGCCTTAAATAGCGCTTTGAAGTGGCGCCACAGGCGCGCGTGATGTGCGTCTGCGCTGAAATTCTAATCATTTGCATAGCTCACCTCCGCTAATGCATGTTGTAAATTTCATGTCATTTGCATGTTTCCTTCAGGGTGTTGCATTTACAGTGGCCAGCAGTGTATATTGCACATCTTAACCTACGTGCAGCGAGTTAGTTTCGCTTTTGCCAAGGTTCGCTTACTAGGCGGTACGTGAAAGGGAGTCAGTTGCACTTCCCACTTTATATGTGCAGAGGCTACAGTTTAGATTAGAATATTCTTACTTTTTGCATGGTAATATCCTTTCCAGTCGGAAACTTAATTTCATCGTTCGCTAATGTATCTCAATGCAGCTAAAATAATTGCAAGATAAAAAGAACTTTTTATATACCATGTTTTTAAATTTTCTGTTGAATCATATTAACTTGACAATTCTATGCATTAATAAATACTTTTTTAAAATTTTTTTGATGAATTATCCCATCAACTTGAAAGAAAAGGAAGTTAATTGGAAGTTAACTTGCGTTTAACTTTTCATTCCCGTTCAGGTCGATAGATGGCTGCACCAGTCTACAAAACAAATTAACTGAAAATAACTGAAAGTTAATTCAATTCTGCTTAAAGATGGCTAAAAGTATAAAAAAATGCACTGTCATCGTGTTCTGAGCTATTCTAAAAGTTTCAAATGTCTAGCTAGTCGGGATGTTAGTTAAAAATTGATTGCAAGATTTGTACTAGACAAACACACAAACACACACACACAAACAAACAAGAAAGCGAGTTAATAAAAACATGGAAAAAAAATTATTCAACACAACAATGCACTAAACGAAAACGAGCGAAAGGCTGCACAGTGTGCAGTGCAGAAGCTTGCAGTTCGTTCACATGGACAGCCAACCGAATTTCAAACTGAACTCCCACTTTGTTCGTTATGGCCTGTTCTCATAGAATCCGCCAGCGTCAACCTAAAAATGTTTAACCAATCATATACCAGTCATTGACCCATTTAGCCAATCAACGCCAACGGATTCTGTAACGGTGACGCTGAAGGATTGTAGTATGTGAACAGCCCTTAGCCGTACATATACGCGCCCTTCTCAAGCAAAACATAACTTTCCCGAAAGCCAAACAAATGTTTTCCCCCTCTCGTTTTGTTCACCCAATCCTCCGACGATTCAACCCTGCACCCCCCCCCCCCTTCAGTGTTATTAAACGTTCAAAGTCGTTTCTTTTCTTATACATTTTATTGTAATATATATGTTTGACTTTACTGCTTATGTTACCTTAAATTATATAAACGCGTGTTTATGTTTTTATTCTTGCTTATGTTAGATCTACATATTTTAGAGTTTTATGGGTCATTTGTTAGGATTAGTAAGTCTGCTTTGGGATGGTGGGAACTGTTACAATCTTTTTTTAAGTACAAATTAATTATTACTGCATTTTCGTTTTACCTCGTGGTTAAATATGTATATAGTATCATTGTATGTATCAGTGTAACGTAAGGTATATTTTACAATAGTATATTGCTAATTTAATTTGATATTATACAACTGTCTTTGAAACTAGAATTAACAAATTGGAATGGAATTTAATTGTGAAGTATAAAATTTAATTGTGTTGTATTTATGTAAATGGTGTTGTGCACAGTGTCGCAGATAGTGTTGTGTATTGTGTAAATAGTGATATGTACAGTATTAAGCAGAGTTGAAGTAATGTGTTGCATATAGGGTATTTATATTCAGTGCACATATATATTGCGTATTATTGTATAACTTATTGACAAATATAAATATAAAAGGATAATATTTAAAGTTAAAGAAGAAAACGTTGCTTTGGTGTGACGGCCCCTCTTTTTGTCAGCAGGAAAATTCGCCGTATTATCTAGCGATAGGGACGGCATGACTTACGAATCCTTACCTCGTGGTTACCGAAAGATATTCTCCAAACATTATGTATTTAAGGCCACTTTTTATCCAGGTACTTCGTATTAAACCAACACAGGAAGATAATGTTTTGAAAGTATCTCTTGCCATCTTAAAATCATCAATTGCCTTTTACCTTTTATTAATGGCATACAGTTCAAAACTTCTAAATACGAGTCAAAAACCTGAGTTGTTACGTTAAAGTAAAAGAAAAATCTCCTCAGATATTAGAGTGCAATCATAAAATAGAGTGTAATCATAATTGTCTCCTTTGTTAAACTCCGTAACTCAAAACAGAAACACGTGTATTAAAATCTCATAATTTAGGTTATGATAATTACATTATTAAAAGTTTCTCTGTGAATTTACTTATTTTTCAGTTAAAAGTCATTCTAACTCAGAATCTACTGATGTGCGAACAAAAACAGATGTATTAAGGGTCCGTAATTAAAGTTATGATGATAACTTAATGATAGCTCCCTCTAAGAACTCACTTATTTTCACTGTACGACTAAAAGCCTTTCTAACTTAGAATCTGTTCATTTGAAAACATAAATAGATGTATTAAGGTTTTGCTCTTAAGGTTACGATAATAATCTAATGAAAACTTCCTCTAAGATTTAACTTATTTTCATCATACGAGTAAAAGACCATCCAAACTGTTGTCAAAATACTAGCGTATTGTAAAATATCTTACAATAAATAGGTCTCTAACAATACAGATGTATTAAGGGTTCGTAATTTAATGTATGATGTTTACTAATTATAGCTTCCTCTAACTTATTTTCATTATACGAATAAGAACCTTCGTAACTGAAAATCTGTTGATGCCAAACAACTGACATATTATACTAACATATTGTCCCTTGTCTTCGCTTGGCCAAGAGAAGACAGGGGATCGGTTTTAACATAGGATTACGTTCCTCCATAACGGTCCTCCGAAAAGCAAAATTTCAGACGCTAAAACCGTCCGTCGTGACGAGTTATAATTTTGGCAGCGCGCCAAACCTAGTCTGTATCACTTGGGCAAGCATTAAACAGTTAAACGGAAAAGTACCAAAATACGTCAAAATTTGACACACACACACACATATATATATATATATATATATATATATATATATATATATATATATATATATATATATATATATATATATATATATGACAGGCGTGTGGTTTGCCTGTTCTCACATCTTAAAAGCAGTCATCAACTTTTAGCACTGGTGGCGAGTGGTAGAAATAGAATAACATCAGTCCATACTTTGAATTAATTTAGTTTATTCCTTTTCGTGCTAACCAAAGCTCAAAAGCAGCGTGTTCATCTTTCGCCATTTTATATTTAGAGACGCGACCAATACACGTCCGTCAGCATTGGATTCTGTCCCGCGCTCTGCCGATTTCGAGGTCGAAACCATGCGTTCACTCTCCCGGCACATGCGCAGAGCCCAATTTGGATTTTTCTCGAAGTTTCTTTTCGCGCCCAATCCTGTACATTATCGAAAAATAAATTCTCTCTACGAGACTCCCTTCCACCGCGAATCGAAATGTCAATCTCAAAACGGGGAAAATTACCTACTTTTCTACCCGCGCGTCTGGAAATATGAATTCTAGTGGTTTTTTCGCGCTACAAAAATGATTAATCCCTAAGCCTCCTTTAAATTTATCTTTATTATTCCTTTCCCCATTAATTTCTGATATATATATATATATATATATATATATATATATATATATATATATATATATATATACATATATATATATATATATATATATATATATATATATATATATATATATATATATATATATATATATATATATATATATATATATATATACATAACACATACATATATATATATACATACAAAAGAGGTAAGCAACGATACGGTAGTTTCGTTAGAAGAGACTACCTGAAAAAAAATTTTCAGTTTAA